>CM073775.1:10754653-10798346 GCA_037158775.1 Hetaerina titia
GATTAAAGGAGAGGGCTCCGAGCCCGCACGGTTTCCAATCCGATTCTTTAGCTGTTACCGCGAGATTGTCTCTTACCGAGATGTTTTTTCTCAAATATCAAACTGGTTGGGTGCAGTGGTGCTTTCTTGCTCCACTCAAAACACTTAATCTTTGTCTTAAAATGACCAAGCAAACTACCGACACTCGCAGTATTGCTACATACTGGTTTAGCAAATCCCTTTGCTCCTACGAGTGGAATATTGATTGTGTTTGCCTCTCAAAAAAAATTAATCATGCCATTGGAATTAAGTCATATAAAGCATAGACGTAGTTCTGGACGGGATAAACGAATTCTGTAGGAATGAACTTCGTAATTTCAAGCTTGAATTGGTGTAACTTATCCATTATGGGAATAAAAGGCTAACTTTACTTAATATTTCAATTATTTAGTGGAATTAACAAACATTAAGTGGAATTAATATAGCTTCATTTTCTTTCATGGGTTTTGTTAGGTTGGGATTGGAATATTCACCGTTACGACCTCTGTAAAAGAAACAAAGAGAGGATTGTCACAGATAAAGAGAGCTTGTTCTCGATAAAGGAGTTTCTAACAAGCAGGGCATATAAGATGGAGAAAAAGGAATTTCATCAAGGCTGGAACAGAGAGCTTAATGGTTTTGACCCATAGAAGGTTTCGTCTGAGTGAAAGAGGATTCATATTCAATGTAGTTTCAGGAACGTGTAAAGTAAGTTGGGACGATAATATCTTAAATGAATTTAGAGGGGCAATTAAAAGAAGAAAGTCATTCGGGATGGGTGAGAAGGAGAATAAATAGAGAGAAAAGGCATATAGGCTGTCGGGGCAGAATATCCCCGTGGGAGAAGTCAAGCTTAAAATACTCATCTCATTCCACCAGAGTCTCCTCCCAACGAAAACTTTGGAGTCAGTATAAAGGTGAAAGCACAGAGATCCGCCAAAGCAACGGAAAAGTTTGAAGTAAGAGGATCGCACACCCTCCAACTATATGACAGAATGTTCGTGGAAGAGGGGATTAACAATAAGCGTCCAACCAACCACGATTTGGGGAGTAAATAGAGTACGTGTTGGCACTGGCAATTGAGCTAGGAACGTTGTCCTGTCCACAAAGAAGTAATGACTTGTTCTTTTGACAACCTTATCCATAGATTAATACTGTAATATTTTTTCAAGGAATGAATCTCTGTCTTTCTTTTTGGCTTCTTTTGAAAACAATCCTGTCAGACACGTTTCTATCGCCACAATCATTGGCTGCTATTGTGCCTTTTTTACAGAAAATTTCACCAATTCTTAAAAAAAACTCTCCATAAGAAGTAACTCGTTTGTTTTCAAGTGCACCATCAAATTCTCCCCTTTTCCCATCAGGATTATTCAAATGAATACATTCATCAAACGTTATTTACATTTAGTACTATTCCAAAACTATCGTTATATTTTGGCCAATGAAAACAGAGGAGGGGATATTTAGAGGACTGGATGACGATAATCAGCCAACACTCACCTCATCTAGTTGATAGCGAGAGGAGTTAACTTAAACTCCAAAATTTTGGGGACTTTAAAGGAAGAAGATGTTGTGACGAAACACCGAGCATACAACGTCACAGGTATTCGTGTTCAAGCACTTTGCGCCACCGTCCACCAGGTTAAAGCCAACTTCCAAACACTGGTTGAAGGCTGCACAAATTTCGCAATTTAACACTTTGAAATTTTTGCACTGTAATGCTCATTAGTGAACTCTGATAAACGTTACTTTCACGGCATCTCTTGCAGTTTCACCGAATTGATCAAGGATAAAAGTTTGCAAAAAACTTTATGACTGACGGAGTATATTCCTACAGAGATCACATAAGGCAAGGAAATCATGAGAGTCCGACAAAACGGAAGTAATGGACACATTTAGATCTATAATGCTGTAAAAATTCTCAATTTATAGCAAATAAATACACTCGTGCATAATATGCTATGGCAAATGGGGCCTTTTCAGTAAATTAGATACATCGATATGTTATAGTAAGAATATTTTTATGATCATCAGTCCTGAAATTGTTTATTCGTTATTATTTTTGACAAAAGCTTTAGTACTGACATGATATTAGATTATTTAAATTAAATACCTACTGCCGCATTTCTGAGTAAAGTACTTTGCATAATTATTCATTCAATCAATCCTCCTGTGTATCATTCAGAAGCTATTTCCTAAAATATTCGTTTTATAATTTTAGGCTGATTTATGTAAACATACCATTAGCTAAAACAATATGGCTGTAGAGGCTGACCTTTGAAGTCGCATTTTATCATCTCGTTATTGGGCTTTAGGGCTTATATTTAATTCTGAATGCTTGCTAATATTGGAAATTACGTCATCAATGAACAAAATAGCATTAAAAATGTAAATTGACCGAGTCACAAGACACACATTTCGCGCTTAATACTATGATATGTACCCAGAGGGTTAAGACCCACATGCAAGAAAGCATATACGTACGAGCAGAATTGACAATGACATTCACACAACAAATACAACCATAAAAAAAACATAAACACATTAATCAACCCGAAGGTCGGTAACCATAAAATTAATTAAGGTAAACATTAAGGTAAGTGTACATCTACAAGGAGGAAGGGTTTGATATAAATAAACCTAAATAGAGATAAGATACGAGTTTTGAAATCTGTTACATAGGGCGTAGTTTTACGTGACACAAACCAGGTCGCTGATGTAGGAGGTTAAGGGTAGATTAAAGACTATTGGATGGGAAATGCAAATGTGTGAATTGGAAGCTAAGCATACGAAGAAGGCGTGATCAAGGGAGAAAGAAATTTTGGTGGGAAATTAAAAGACGCCATGAAAAATGAGTTCACGGCATATTGATAGATAGATATTTAAATGTTGAACACCGCAATAATAAAATATAAGAAAATTAAATTACGATATAATAAAATTCTGACCCGTAAAACGAGAAATAAGATAGAAAATATGGAAAAATATTAATGTGGTATGGTTTTATGTTATTTAGTGCCAGGTCACGCGAAACTTAAACGTGCTTAGCTTCTTCATGCATCAGAAAGCCACCTTTACCCCAAAAACACTTTACCATTCCATGATTATCTTATTTAGAAATCATTCATTACAAGAAGTGGATTGTCCTTTCTACCCCCTTGAACTCTGCAAAAATTAACATTTCCTTTCTGATTTTAGCATTGAAGATGATGGTTCTAATTGCCAATCCATTGACCCTATTCCCCAGTCAAAACTATTCCCTTGCGACACCCAGGGTCTGCTTCTTTCTCAAGGCTTTCCACAGTCGAGCAACTCCGACCGACTCATTTCCTCGGCCCCTTCTTTTCTTCATCTAAATATCTTCAGATCCTCACATCACCAATATCCCATCTAGACCGTCCAAGTGCGTGCAGCACTTATGAATTACAAGCGAAGCTGCTGTCTTAATTATGCTATGTAATGAAATTTCTCTCCACTACGACGTAGAATTAAGAAAATATTCTGGTATCTTTTTTCTTTGGATTAATTGAAAAATAAATTAATAAAAATTATAAAATTTTCTCTACTTTACAGTTAAACTCATTTCGTGTGAAATTAACTTCAGGGTTTAAATGACTTCCTATAAATCACAATATTGAATATTGAAGTGAATATTAATATCGCCATATTTTTCCTTGATTCAATACGTTTTTCTCTTCCGAAAGTATTTGGCATCTAAGTTAAATCAACTATGAAACGCAATATGTATATGTGCGTGTATTTATATCTATAATTATATATATATATATATATACAATAATATATATGTATGAAGATCGAATATAAATATTTTTTGTAATTTAATGAAATGCAATCAAATAAACTCCTAATTCAATTCACGAACATACTGCTGTATTCACGAAACTTTCTGCTGCAAGCCTAGTGACTCGGTTCTACCACTTGGTTAAAAAATATAATACAAATTAGTACATTTAATGGAATAGTACTCAAATTAAAATCAGGAAAATACCAATTTTCTCTGTAACAGCTATCCATTATGGTTTCGTGTTTTTTTAGTAATTAATGAACGGTAATGTGCCGAAAAATATCAACGATTCATCCTTAGTTTATACGATGTAATATTACAAATAATTGTTCATTTATTACTCATTTTGAATTATTATATCAAGACATAATACTATAGTATATTTTTTAACCTCCTTTTTGGCAGAATAAACCATCATTTGGAGATCAAGTAACCTCTCACTTAGTGAAAAGATATGCTGAAATGCTGCAATTTTGAAAAATCAAGAGTACACCCAAACCTGATTTAATTTATTTTCCTTAAGACTCTTTAACTTTTGGAGTGCTTGAAGAAAATCATTACTTCTTGATTTCTGCGCATAATTCAAAGCGTTGCTTGTTGATGCAGGCAGGCCTTGTTGTACTCGTGCAGTTTTGCAGACAATCCGTGCAGCAAACAAAAAAATCTATAGCTTTTACTTGTTAAAGCCCAAAAATATTTAAAAATCTGCCAAGGCAAAAAGTAGTCGAGGTCGACGCCATGCACATCCAGAAGTGTTCAAAAATTCAAAAAAGATGTGATGACGTACTGTATTGTATTGTTCCGTCTCCTGACCCACCTTCTTCTTCGTAAAGCTCTGGATCAAGGTGTCGAGGTCGGCCCTGACGAGGGGGCTGCTGACGTGGGGCCCCTTGTACAGGGGGTCCACAAGGGGAAAGTTATCCTCCGCCTCGTCGTCGTCCTCCGCCTTCTGTCCCCTTCTCCAAGCCGTCCCTGAAACGCAAGTGGCGAGTGGTTTAATTGGCAAAACTCGGAGACCTAGTCACCCTAATAAAACCATTTTAATTTAATTAAAAATGCAATTTTCTGGTGAAAAGGTCAGTTTCTCTCAGAGCAAAGAAAACATTTTCTCTTGTCAGAAAAATCGACAGCCAGTATACTCGTCTGCAAAGTGTTTGCTTATAATTCTCGCAGATTAGTTTATAAATATGTCACATTTTTCTTTATGCAAACAGAAAATACAATAAATTTCACAAGAGAAAACTGTGAAATTGCTGAATAAATAGAAAATTACCCAATTATGTATTTAATAATACGTAATGCCTTTCATTTATTTTGCATATATTTTGATTTGCAGATAATTATGAATCAATTTTATGGAAGTAATATATTTTCCTTAACGCGTCTCCTTTGGTTACGGTAGAGACACGACGTTATTTATAGAACTATATTAATTGACATGTAGATTTCATAATTTGCCTTTTACCTATAAGAATAAGAGTTGCATATGTCATCTATGTAATAGCGCAATTAAAGTTTTACACATTGAGACACATTGTACACAAAATTGAGACTCTGAAGTCATCTAAGGTAAAGGACGCCAGATTTTCAATAAACTACATGTTTCTATTGTATTTTAGCCATAAACATGTCGATTGGTGTAAATACAATTTAGCTAGAACCCCGAAAGGCTGGAAGCCAACTCCAACCGGTCTCTAGCCTTTCCAAAGAATCCCCCCTCGAACCCATCCAGAGAAACCACCGCTTGTCTCTACGTCTATCCGGGAAAAAATAAGTCTTGCTGCCTTTGTGACAGATCTTGCATGAGTTCAAAATCCTAGGGGCGGCTCTATTCGGGAGCTCATTCTCTCTAATTGGTAGAGGGGCATCAAGCTCTATTATATCAGAAAATATTCTTCCCTCTATCAATAAAAATCAATGTTAGATTATTTCATTATTCAAATATATGATACTATTCTCAAATAATCGAGTTGCCACAGAACTAGAAAACTTTTTATATCTAAGATTCAATGGCGGGATCGATTGGAATGCATATACACTTTGCATAAGTGTGATTCATTATTAAAAAAATGTATCTATCATGAAAAAGAAATATATTTTACATGTTTTAATAGCGGGATGAATTTCCAATAGGTATCTGTCCTAAAAATTCTGTAATTCCGCCAATGTAGCATTAGATGGATATTAGTTGAGTCGCATGGCTTTCATTCAGGGTAAATCTATTTTCCAGTTTCGCTTTCTGGGGTTGCGCCCAGAACAGGGATAAAATTTCTTTGCAACGCTCATTGACCATATAACAATATCATTTTGTAAATATTTGGAGCAAATATTTCATTCGCTCCCCTTCATGAATGCGTACGGTTTAGTTTTTAAGGGAAAGTAGGACGACAAATGTGAACACATATATGATTAAACTTTCATAAGGTAATGGATAAGGTAAACTTTCTTTCATCGTCGAGGAAATCACCAAGAACTTGTCTTTTTTAGTACAAAAAAATAAATATTGTGGTAATGGAGCGGGAAAAGTTACTTGTAAAAATAATACTTTTATTTTTCGATAGCATAATTTATTTTCAGAGAAAAAAAGAGTTGAAACAAACCGACGTAAGTGATGCCAAAAAAATTATTTAATTACATGAAACCACAATAGAGGTCAGCTATTTGATCTTATTGAAATTAACAATTGAAAGTATCGATCCCGCAAATCAGGGACACAGGTTATGAAATTATAACATACTAGATCTCTTCGTGTCAACGAAAAATGGACGTGGTCCGCGTATTTAAGGCGAAGTATTAAAATCATGGATGCATAAAGTAAACAGGAGTTCCGCCGCCCAGAGGCAACAGCACTCAAAAATGGAAAAGGCGGTTGAAGGACACGCCCCAACAGCGCTGATGCATTTTCTCAAAGCAAAGTATGCCATACGTTTGTGAAATGAGAGGCTCCCACATTCGCACTTACTTCTAGAAGATGGCTCTCCTATTTACATCCATTTTTTCCTAAAAAATCCTGGATATTCTTCGTGAGCAAAACATCGGAAAGAGCAATATTAGTGATACGCAGTTTAACTTTTACGGTAATTAAACACCATTTTTACTTTTAAAAATAAAATAACGATGCAAGTTGGAATCCTTTACATTATATTTTTTACTCTTATGCCACAGAAAATGGATTGCAAAATTATGTATATCAAAGTGAATAGTCAGTCAGATTAAGCAATAAAAATGAAAGACGATGCGATAGGTTGATTAAAAACGCACTCATTAATGCTACAATAAATAAAAAATGCATAACTTTGATTATTTTCTGTTTAATCGACATTCAGCTACTTTAAAGTAAATAGAATGTTCTTCAAAGATAGGTTAATCTTCATTATACATGTTTAATTTATTGAGGAAAAGCCATTTGATACACGATTAGCATAATACAGGTAATATGCAATGTATTTATGGATGCTGGATGCCTGTATGTAATGTGTGCATGGAAAAGTTTCATTAATCTGATTTCAGTAAGGTAAATTCAATGTAAATGAAAGTCTGCTTTTACCGAACAATTGGCCAAGTAAGGCCTATATGATGACAAAGGCTTCTTTATAAATTGGTACACTACTGCTGAAAGTAGATTTTGGTTCTGGGACGCATGATTAAACTCCCACATTTACTATCTTACCCTAGCTAGAAACAAACTGAAACCCTACAAGACGAATGCGTAACAAATCATCCTTTTATATCTAAATGTTATTCAAATGTTTACACATTGACCTTCCTTGATCCCATCCAACATATCTACGGGGTATCATATTCCTACTCCTTTCTCATTAGCCCAACTTCCGCCCTCTGTCACATTTCTCAATATCCCATAGCCAACGAAAACACTCTGAATCGGTTATTCCTGCTTTGTTTTGATTTTTCCTAAATCCCCTCTCCTCCATCACCATGCACCACACTTAATCGTTTGTTTTCTCGTCACGCTGAACGAAACCACGCTCCACGCAAAAATCTTGACGAGCTTCTCTTAACATATTTACTTAACATCCCTTTCATCGGTTCTCTCCTCTTTGTGAAATTTTTATTTCCTAACACAATTCTTTGTTTTTTATCCCCACAACTCTGGTCATTTTGATCTGGAACACATCCGAGATAAGTAAACTACACCACCTGCTCCAGTGCATTAACTCCTATTTTGATACTTTACTTAGCCTTTCTCTTTCTGGAAAACCGCATAGCATTCTTTTTTTATATTTATTTTCATCTTATATCGCATTAACTTTTCCATGTACCCAGCATCACTTGCAGCCCCTTCGCTGACTGACAAACACTAGCTTGATCATCAGCAAGCGTAACTGATTTTATGAATTCCCCACTGATATTTATTCCTATCTCCAGTTCCTCCAATGCCTCTTTAACCATTTCCTCCACATATACATTCAATAGCAAGGTTGATAATACATAAACCTGTCCTACTCTCTCTGATTATTAATAATATGTATGTTTATGATATTATGTATTCCAATCTATTCTATAATAATCTTTTCTTACTTTGAACATGGATATTTCTTATCTTTAACTTTATGTATAGATTTTTCAATGACAAATATGTAATTTACTTTTTTCTTAATATTTAATAATATTATTATTAGAGTTGTGGTTTATTAGAAAAATGTCTTGATAAAAAATGAAGTATTAAACCAGTTACTTTGCAATATAAAATAATAATCACTTTTTATTTCACTATTCTACGTTGATTACAAGCTACAAAATATCATATCATTACCTACCATTCCATTTACAAAGTACCACAGAAAAATTAAATAGATGATCGGAGCACGATATTCAGAAAATAAATTGAAGTGGAAGGGGTTGAGGCCGTTAGTGGTAGAATCGGATGTTTCACTGCCTACGTAAACTTCATCGTTAAAAAGTCACAAATTGACGAGAAGTGCAGGTAGACTGGCGTCGCTTTCTCTCTTCGCGTGGATTATACTATCGCCGAAGTTTGAAATGGTGCCCCCCGAAACTGAACCCACTGCCCTTTTAGCGCCAATGCGATCATCTTCCCCGTCCCACCCCTCGCCGTTCCGATCGTCTACTTAACGTAATCGGAGCGCACCTGTCCCTTGCGTCGGCCATTAGGCCGTGTCTCGCCCGCGTCTTCGGTGACCAACGAGGACAGGGCAAACGTGGGTTTACGATATGGCCACTTTTGGGGGAACTATGGGCAAACTCACGGCTGGAATTCAATTCACGGCGTGGTCGTTTGGCGCCATTTACCCTGTTCCTATGTCTCCCGAGTGTCATCGATAAGCAAACAGGATTAGCGAAAAAAACCGCCACTGATTATATTGGGGTACGCAACCTGGTCCCTGTTTGCGCGAATGCTTATCTTGGTTCACGGAATGAAATTTTTGACGTTTGCGAGCATCAAAACTGGGCCGTGTGACGCTCAAGTTTATTATTCAACCTGTGTAAATGGGGTTTCAAGTATTTCGGAAATATCATGCCGTGTGGCCGTGAGTGTTTATTAATTGATCGCTGACTGAAAGCGCAGCCTCCGCTTCTTTGGGGGACTAGGCGAACGACAGGGGACCACCACTTTTTTGACGTATCCAACGAGTAAAAAACCTGAAAAAATAACTCGAAATTTGTAATAATGTGTACTTGAGTAGAATTTATGGTGACGTTCTTCATTGTTGAATCTTAAGACTACTAATATTTGCGTCAGCGAACGCTGAGAGTGATGTGAACTTGTGCTTTCTTCTTAATTAGGAAATGGAACGTACTACTCCTCCATTATTTTTTCTGAATAAAGCAACTTTTCTGTCGTGATAAATTTTGTACGCAGCCGGAGCGAGGAACTTGAGGTAATGAGATAAGGCGAAGTGAACCGCAACCCACAAAGCTCGTTTCGATTTTCGTGTCTCTTCTGTCAAAAATATGTTTTCATTCCCTCTCACGCAAAACGTATTTTGAACGCACGATCGCTTGCCATACGTTGGCTATTCTATTGAATCAGCATTTAATTTCTGTTCACAGCCGTATTGGTTATCGTGGCTGAATATTTCTTCAAAAACGTTTGTCTCCGTAACAATTTTCGCCGATGATGCAGTAATTTATGGGGACATTCGAAGCCACGAAGACAGAGTCGTGTTGGCCAACGACCTAGATGCAATTCAAAATTGGTGCGATACATGGCCATTGGAATTAAATTTAAGAAAATGCGTAGTAATACATTTTTGGGAAAAGAGTAATTCCCTCCCTAACAGTTACAAAGTAAAACAAACCAAAATCGCTAGGGTAGATTCCTATAAATAGTTGAGTGTAACAATTACTCACGATCTGTCCAGGGGAAACACGTGTGAAAAGAGTGAAACGTGCGAAAGAGTGAAAATAAGTGAAAAGAGTGCTTGGTAAATGCGACGAAAAAGTGAAGGAACGATGTTTCCTTGCCTTGATCAGGCCCCACATAGAGTATGCTGCCAGTATATGGGATCCTCATAATATAAATTTGATGTCGGAATTAGATCGAGTTCAGCGGAGGGGGGCAAGATTTGTCAAACATTGTTATGACCAACGCAGCAGCGTATCCACTTTGATAGACAATTTAGGTTGGGATTCTCTTACACAGCGGCGTTTACAATATAGATTAAACTTATTAAAACATTTAAAGATGGGCCCTTTTCCGATGACATCAAGGATATAATATGAACCCCAACGTATTACAGTCGAAGGGATCACGAACATAAGATTAGAGAGATAGACTGCAAGACTGACAGGTTTAAAATGTCATTTTTTCCAAGAACGATAAGGGACCCGAATGATTGTAGTTGAAATTCCCCAGGAGTTAGTTCATTACAATAAGTAATGAACTAACCTAACAGGTTAGGAACTGCGCGAGGATATGTATGTGTATATATGTTTGTGTATGTACATAGATATATATATATATATATATATATATATATATATATATATATATATATATATATATATATATATGCATGTATGCATGTATATGTATAATTTTTTTTTCTTACAGGTTCCCCCCACCTTTCCTCACCTATTTGATAACCCCAACCCCCTCATCCCTTACCCTTCCCTCATGGTGCTACACCCCCTGCCACACACCTTTTTTGGTGGCTCGAAGGGTATTTATGTAGATGTAGATGTACCCATCCGGACTGTCCATCCGCCACTCGCACCAGAGCGCCCTCTGTGACATGTGCAGGTTTCAGATAAGTCCCCCATCCTTCCATCCAGTACATAAATACCCTACGACCACCAAAAAATGTGTGCGGCAGGGGAAAAATCTACTACTATTTTTTTAACATGTTCATTATATCTATTGAATGAACTCTATCGAACGCCTTTTCGACATCTACAAAATAAAGAAAAACATTCATATTTTATTCTACGTTCCTCTCAATGGATAACCTAATTACGGTTTTGGCATCACGCACGCCTCTACTCTCTCTGAAATCAAAATTATCATCCCTTAAGTAATTATTTACCCTCCTCTTCAACCTGTAAGAATCTCACTTCCGCTTTATCTCAACGCGAAGTTTAACTTATTTCTCTACAATCCTCAAAACGTATTCTTTTCCTAATTTTGGATAGTAATTCACATAGATGTTGCCAAATTCTTTCGGTATAATTCCTCTATTCGTTTAATATCCTAAAACTTAACACATAAATGTTCTTCCTTCCACGCTTGGCTGAACCATATGCGAGTCTGTCTCTACATTTTTATTCGATTCTTGTAATCCTTCTTTTATTTTCATAAAATTTTCTTTCAAGAATAAGGCATGTTTACAAAATGAATGGTTAAATAAATATAGATATTAGAGTTTTTTATGCACCAGAACAAGATATAGTAAACAGTCATTTTGCCAAAAAATTTCCTTCCCTAAACATAACAAAATGTTCAATTATATCCACTAGTATGATTAATTTAAAAAATATTTTACTTTCGATTGACATCAAATGCATGGCAGAATTTTTCAAGTGTGATTCTGATTGGATTAAACTGTAAAAGTCTAAATCACATTGAGTCAAAATTAAGGGGTCGTATATTCGGGGGGGGGGGGGGGAATGTAATGAACTCTTATTGAATAAGCGATTATTTTAATGAGATTATCTTCCTGTTGCACTCCGGATGAAGAACCCACACAAAAATGATTTTTCACAGATTGATAGATCTTCATTCCGCTTAGCGGAGCTTACCCGTTGAGATCCACCTCCTTAAGTTACTTGCGTTGTATTCCGTGTTAGATTATTTGTATCCCTAAGTATAGGAATAGCTTTTCTCACAAAAGTAGATGGATGCGACGGGACGGATAAGCATAGGAAAGCGCGGCAGCTGGAAAATCGGGTAGATTGATGAGCAAGGAGATTACTAGGGATAAATGATAAGACAAAGAACCCGTTGCCATTCCGAAATCCTTTATGAGACCACAATAAAGTTGACAGTTTTTTAAGGCTGCCTCAAATCCATCCATGATTGATGAGGCTCTGGCTTGGCTGATTTGTGGAAAATACATATTTCGTACGATGAAAACACACAATGTTTGCGTCGATATTGGGTTTCCTACGTCCCATAATGGTTTTGATGATTTTGTTGCTATTTAACACGAAGATGGTCAGTGTGCGTTTTTTTAAATCGCAAAAGAAAACCCTTAAAGTTGTAAATGAAGTTCGAAATGTTTGTATTAACGCGATAGCGGGGACAAATGGTATCGTCAGCTACGCTGAACCATATGGCGATTATGTGCCAAAGTTTGTTCACCTAATTAGAGTACAATGCATATTCGTATGCTTGTATACTCTAAACTAGCGTGCCGACCCAGGGAAGGATCACTGTGGGATTGCCTGTGGAATCCCTCTAGCTTTGCATGTCAAAATAATAGCTCTGCGTGCCACTTCGGCACTGAGACCCAATGAGCCGTCTGTGCCCGGCGGATCGTCGAGCTGTGCGCATGGTGCCAGTTATGTTAGTTTCTGTTGTTCTTGTTTTTACCGTTTTTCGTAAATGGAAATTTTCAAAATCGCGGAGCAACGAATCAACATTAAGTTTTTGGCGAAGTGCGGTAAAAGTTATCAAGAAATTACTGAAATTTTGACAGCTGTTTACGGTGATAGTGCTCAGAAGCATCAGTTTTCATGTGGATTAAATCAAATAAAAAATCAATCAATTGAAAATCAAAGTCATGCTTTTGGTTTTCTTCGATATCGAAGGTGTTTTTCTTCATGAATTTCATCCTGAAGGCCAAGGCGTAAATGTTGAGTTCTACCTCACAGTTCTCGAGGGTTTGAAAGATCGCGTGAGTCGTGTGCGATCGAATTTCACTAAGGCGATATATGGATCCACCATGACATAGCATCTGCTCATTCAGCATTGATGGTTCGCCATTTTTTGGCAAAAAATTCAATCACCATTCATGATCATCCTACTCATTCGCCAGATCTCGCCCTCCTGTGGTTTTCTTCTATTCCTAAATTGCAAAAATGTGATGAGGGGACATCACCGGGAAATGGAGAGTACTTTGAAGGGTACAAAATCGATGTAGACTAAATTTTGCAAAATAAAGTTATAATGGCCTCAGATCGCGTGTTTCTTGGTCAGACTTCGTATGCAAAAAAATTTTTGGGGATTCAGAAATATGCCGATTACATTTTTTAAGATTAGGGACAGATTTATGAACATTGTTATTAATACACACAATTCCCCGGGAGTGGATATCTACTCATGAAGTGCAGCAATCGATCCCATAAAATAAAACTGGGATAGTAAGACAAGGATAACAGCAGGCTTTCGAGGAAATTATGAGTGAGGAAAGGTAGCTGAGTTATATAGAGAAAAAATTTAAATATATCAAAAAATTAATATAAAAAGCCTCAAACTAAACAATAGGAACTGTAAATAGGAAAATAAAATCATGTGCTGGGTACAAGATGATTGAATATGATGACAACAGGGAAGAGAAGAATAAAAATAAATATTTAGTCAGATAGAAGTATGAGGAATAATAAATTGAGACGGGTAACAAATAGAGCAAAAAAGGCGTGGTAGAAGACGCATTTAGAGCATACGAAAAGTTTAGAGGGGAAGATTGATGTGGTGTACAGGAAAGCACTGTCAGGAAGCAGTCAGGGGAAATCCAATATAACAATCAGAGATAAGCCAGGGAAAATGTTAATTATACCTGAGATGATTAAAAAAATTATTATTATTAGGACAGCAACCATAGAATGGGACGTAGATGAGGACAGCTTAGGCGTGGTTATGCTCGTTTACGAGATGGAAAGGGCATTAAGGAAATTTTAGTTTCATTTCATTTAAATTGGGTAGGCCACATTTCTGCGGAACTACACAGAGGTTTGGGAAACCATAGGAGGAAGTGATGAAAGCGACATTAACGAGACGTAGGTGGAAGTGTTTTTATAAACTAATTCGTAGCATTTATGAGGGAAACAATTGACCAGTAACCTTCGCCATATCAGTGTTAGTTCATATTCAAAAAAGGGGAAATTCAGCAATATTTGAGCATTACAGAATAAAAAGTCTAATTTCGCACTCAGCTTAAGTGGCTCTCAGGATCATGAACACAAGGATGGAGAGCAGGGTAAATGATTACTTATGAAATGATCAGTTTGGGTTTTGGGGAGTGGCACACGTGATGTCATTGCAGTAATGAGAGCTCAAATAGAGAGAAACACAGCATACAGGGTTCGTCCGGAAAATAAGTTTATGATTCTCATTGTCTTTTTTGACAAAAGGGGAGTCGTCCACTACGAATTTGTACCTGAACGACAAACTGTAAATGCTGTATTTTACGTCCAAGTGCTCGACAGGCTTCGAAAACGAGTCGCCCGCGTCCGGCCAGCGATCAAAAACAACTGGCGGCTGCATTACGACAATGCGCCGTCTCACACCGCGCTTGTCGTGTCGGACTTCTTGGCCAAGCACGGCGTGGCAACGCTGCCGCACCCGCCCTACAGCCCGGACTTGGCACCACCGGACTTCTTTCTGTTCCCGAAGATAAAGAGGAGTTTGAAAGGAACGCGATACGGGACTTTGGACGCCGTCAAAGAGGCCGTGACGATGTGTCTTCGAGAGGTTCCCGATGAGGCCTTCGCGGAAGCGTTCCAGGAATGGAAACGCCGCTGGAACAAGTGTATCGACTCACAAGGGTCCTATTTTGAGGAATATTAGCTTAAGGTATGTAAAAGTGTCATAATTTTTTTTCCTGAGCTCAGTACACTTATTTTCCGGACGAACCCTGTATACATAAAATCAGGATGCATTTACCTGTTTCGTAGATTTCGAAAATATAGTTTGATAGAGCGAATTGAGAAAAGAGAAATGAATATTTTTCAGAAAATAGGAATAGATTGGAGGGACAGAAGGCTAATCGGCAACCTGTACATGTCTCAGACTGCTCAGGTGTGAGTGGAGGATTGAAAGTACGAATGGGCAGTGTAAGGAAGAGGAGAAAGACGGACGTCCATTATCACCCATGCTGTTCAACTTCTATTTGGAGGAAATGATTACAGAGGCATTGGAAGAATTGGCGATAGGAGTAAAATTCGAGGGAGTAGTTAGGTTTCCGGGTGATCAAACTTCAGTTTGTCTGTCAGTCAATAGATTGCCGCCATTGCTGAGTCCATTGAAAAGTCAGTGCCATAGGTATGGTATGATAATAAAGGCAATAATTAACAGTGAGAGGCTGAAGACTATGAAAGAGGCCAATGAGGAAGGGGTAGAATTAGGATAGGCATGTTGGACGGAATGAAGGGAGAAAGGAACTGGTAGATGCTGAATTAATTTGTGCTAAGGTTTTATCAAAATCGAGTTGACCTTTGACACCTCGGATTTGGATGAAAGCTGCAGGACAAGCTGACCTTTTTTTTAAAAAAATATATAAATTGGAGTCTTTTGCGAAACTTTAAAAAAATACAGTCAATAAACAGTCATTTTAAGAATTCAGGCGGTAGTAAAAAAGAGAATTTTAATTATCTTGTATTCAGGGTAAAATCAGCATGAAAAGACTTACAGACGCCTCGTTTTCACTTTAAATGTAGTATAAAATTGAATTATGACCGCTGTTAGTTACAAAACTATTAATTGAAAAAAATTTCAACGATAGGGTTTTATATGCTTAAACTTTCTAAGTCCATTGAGTTTTATCATGCGCATTTTTAAATCAGTAAAAAATATTAAATGAAAGTTTTTTAGATGTTTATATCCATTTAAGAAATAGAATCATCATTCTTGTTTTTTTTCGGCAGCATTCATTTCGAATATAGACTTATTAAAGATCACATATAAAATTTGAGGATACAATCTCTGTATGCAGACAAGCAATGACTATTATTCTGTCTGAATGCATTTAAAATCTTATGGTCCCTTTACTAATTAATTGTTAAAATATTTTATGCCAATATTTTGAATATGTATAACTTTAAGGTCCAATGCTTTATTTCATCTTTTTAGTTAAAAATTATAATATAAAGGATAGCGTATGACATACATGAGATCCTACTTTTATATTTTAGAAAGAAAAATAAATTTGGCGGCGATTCGCCTATCTCGATTTTCGGAGAAATTCCTGATTTCTCTTGCTTGTATCTTTATTTTTAGAACTTATCATTTTTTTTTATTTTTAGGCAAACGGTGAAAAAATCGAGAAATTTTCTTGTTGAAAAGGCACTCATTTTCCATTTTACATGAAAAATAATGTCCTTTAGAGAGGCACAAATTGCCAGTGTGGTCAGCTAAGAACGATTTGCAAATCGCTCAATCTCTTTTGTGTCTAAATATTTACAGCATTTATATTGTTTGAGATCCATATAGAGTAACTTTTCAATTTGAATAATAATCAACTTTCCATTTAACGCCACTCACCTCAGTCACCCGTTAAGCGTCTGGACCCTGCTTAGCTTCTTTGATCTATTCAAAAGAACCCAAAGACTAAGTCATGTCCGCAGCATAAGGCTGCAGCAGTTATAGAAGCGGATGAACTGTTACTAATGAGACAATTGAGACACTATTACTATTCATTATCAAAGTTTGCATTGAGTTTAAATGGAAAACGAGTCGTCATTAAACGAGTTTTTGCGCCAATTTTCCCTGAAATATGAAGTCATTAAAAGTCGCTGTTTATTTAAACCACCATTCTGAATAATTGCCTTTTTCGAATTCCGAAAAACGTCCAAATTGATATTTTTTCAAAAGGTCCAACATGTCCTGCGATTTATCGAAATCCAAAGAGGTCAGGGGTCAACTACGAGTCCGAACTGACAAGAAATAAGGCATATTTGTATAAACGAAATAATTTTATTTTTAACAAAATTGACTTATGAAGAATTTATAATTTTACATAAACGTAAGGATTGCACCTATTATTATTCGATATTTCAAAAATGTATCTTTCCTTCATTTTGGAGAAAAAATTAAATCACTAAGTTGAAATTTTTAACTTCAATTTTAAAAATCGTCGCTTAATAGTCCTCATCATTCACCACTCGTATGTTATTAATCATGAATAATTATCCATTGCCACAAGTATTTAGTAACTTCAAATCTAAAGTCCCAAAACAAAGCAGTCATTAAAAATCGGATTTATTTATAATGGAAGAACAGTTATATTCATAGATCTTTCGGTTGATTGTGTCATAGTTTCATGATAAATAAAAAATGTTCGATAGAGGAAAAGGTGCATTTTGCAGCTCTTGGACATTTTGGACACCGTTTTCTTCTGAAAAGCATAGATTATAAAGAAGCAAATATGAGACGCAATTTCATCCTATTGCTACTTAAAACTATTCATAGAAAAAAATAAATAGAGCACTGATGACCTCAAAGGTACCGCTTAAATATATTTCCCTAGATAAATGCCCAATGCGTGTTCGATTCATTTAAGAAGAACATCTCTTCAGGAGATTTTTTACCTAATTTTGTCGAAAACTATTTAAATTTCAATGTTAGTATAACTGTATAAAAACAAAAATTTTAACAAATTTCATTTTCTCCCATCGTTTTTCAGGATAAAAAAGAATAAAACCAAATATATAACATGATCATCAGAAGTTACACAATTTTAAGAGAATTTGAAAAAAAGAGCCCTAGTGAATCTGTAAAACTAACAAATCGGCTTGCTTTCCTAATTTGTAACTTAAATTAAGTTTTCTCAATCGTTTTCTCTTATCAGTAGTATATTATTTTATCTTTTTCATTCTAGATTTACATGAAAATATCGTATTTAAATCAAAAATTAAATTTTAAAGCTCATATATACATTTGAAACAATGAAATTTAATTCAGATATAAATACAGAAGAAAAACATTAGTGGCCCAAAGAGACAGTGGAGCTAAAATTTGATATTTAAGAAATTGACTCTGAAAACATAAATATGTCGTTTGAAGAAACTTATGTAACAATAAATCAATTACTAAAAAAAATAAAATTATGCATTATTCCCGAGAATAAATAAAAAGGAGCATCAAATCAAAATATTGATGTCCTGAAAATAATTCCTCCAAATCTGATAAATAACTGATGTTAATTATTGTCGTCAACTGTCATTCAACAATGTGTATTGGGTCAAAATCGACTTGCGGAAATAATTAGTCTAGTGTGTCGAATGTCGAACAGAAGTAAATTAATGCAGATTGATGAATTGAACTTATACTTGAAAGATCTGGTGCTTATACTGGAACTTATACTTAATGGAATAGGTCGCGGTGGTCCAGTGGGTAGAGCGTTGGACTACTGACTGGAGGGTCCCGGGTTCGATTCCCGGGAAAGGCACTCTGGGCACCTGCAGCTCCACCCAAGCTAGTTGATTTTTCGGGTACCAGATATTCCTGGGAAACCATAACCGACACAGGGAAAGGAACTGGCCCCCCTACCCTGATGTGTGAATATTCACACGCCGTTGGGCTTGGTACACGGGTGAGCTCTACCATCACCTACTAAACCGACCTTCGAGTTGATTACTGTGTTTATGGTTTTATACTTAATGGAGAATTGGAGGTAAATCCAATAATAATAAATAAGTTTTTTTTCTTAGAGTATGTTATATTTCATCCAATGTGAAAGCCTTTGTGCCGTTTTGGCTGCTTTGTTAAATAAATAATAGTTATGCTAGGGCAATGTTGTGTGGATTTTATTGACATTGGTTTCTATAGATTTATGGTGATTATTGACGAGTTAAATTATGATCGATAATAAGAAGTGCACTTACAAGTTCAATTGAATCTCAGATTCTAATCAGTTACTTGATTTAGCTCTTTATCAACGTTTAGAGACAATTACGAGAAGAAGGGAAAAAAGCAAGAAGCAATGCATTTATGATGAAACGATTCAAGTTTTAAATTTTAAACAACTTACAATAAATTATATATATATATATATTTAAAGTAATTCAGGGTAGCAAGATATGGGGAAAAGAGTTACCGAAAGGCATCCGAAATAAATATCCATAAATATCCATAAATAAATATCCATAGGGGCTCGTGGCTCAGCATCCACATCCCATGTTGAATACGTGCTCACTCACCTTCCCCGGGCACGAGCGCCGCAGAAGATGCATTGCAAGCCGCCGGCATGTGCGTCAAGAGTGCGTTGAAGAAGTTGTAGAGCTGTTAGGGAGAGAGAGAAAGAGGGAGTTAAAGAGTGGGCACACTTCGAGGCTCTAAGAGTTTAAAAGTTAGCATTTGCACGTCTACTTCCACTTTGGCTTTCCAAGTTTCTATGGGAACAAGAAGTAACATTTACCAAAGAGACACGAAGGTTCAAATCCATTTCATCTGGCCAGTAAATTTTTGAAGAACGGGTCATCTTCCCATCAAACAGAGATAACAGTTACGCTACCTATCCCCGTTAAATATTAAAATACGGATTTTAAGAGAAGTGCCATCAGACAACTACGAGGCATTGTTGTATCTTCATGTTTTCGGAGATGGTGTGCGGAAACAACGATTCCTTATTCCACCTGTTTTGCGATGTTACGCCATTTTACCCGCATGTACATGTGCTTTGGTGTCGTATCTACCAACGGATGAAGAGTTAGAACTATCCCTTCAATGGCAGAAATGAGCATGCGTTTAAGTCTTGCACGAATTCTTCGTGGGTCCAAACACAGGTTTTCTAACAAATATATGACGCTATCTGTCCGTCAATATGTCGGGTGGATTCTCTTGGAGAATCTCTTCTAATTCATCTACGTGATTTGTATTTCACAAATTGGAGATAATGAGCACATATTTAAGTCGTTCATCGCCTCTGATTGTCAATGGATGCCTCCCACTCACATAACTTATTTGGCATGGAAATTTATATCACTCTTTGAAGATTATTATTATTACAATTGTTATATCATTATATTCAAAGGAATTATTCTATTTCAGAAATTTAATTTACTATATAGTATGTTGCATTTTGTTGCACAGGAGAATTATTCAAAGGAATCGTGTTATATATTGCTTGCATGTAGAATCGTAAATATATTCAAGTGAGAATTGTGTGGTAAGTCGAACAGGAAACAACTCAGTGCAGTCATGCTTCCCATTCAGTAATATTTGACTGAAGCTGACTGAGCACGTGATTGTCGTTAAATAAAAGAGCGCTGCAACCCGAAACGGAGAAGAAATAATCACTGGGCAAAAATACGACGATTGTGGGTACAGAAGGTCAGAAATAAAGACCCCATGATAACCACACTCTTTAAGTAGAAGCAATGTACTTCACAAGAAAAACTTTATTCTTCCACATACAAATGTGGAAGAACAAAGTAGTTTTTTACAGCAAGACTCGTAACCACAAAGTACACCCCTAACCATCCAATCCAAACGTACTTTACTTAACCAAAGTAAAATTAACACTTTTAGAATGACCCATTTTAAAATATCAAATGAATCATCTCTTAAAGTGAATTTTTGCGTGCTGTGCGTTGTCTGAGTGAAAGCCACGATATTAGATGACTACGAATAGGCTCGGACGCTTTATTCGGACAAAATGTTGTACAATGACTTGGCCGGTGTGTGCCACGACGGCAGTAGAGGGAAAAATCATATTCATTTAATATAGAAAGGTTGTCGGGTGTGGTTACGCTGCGGGTATGGTACTACTCATGGACATTCCATGGTGCTACTAATTCAAGATAAGTCTTTGCATATGAGGTGAGTTAAAAAATAATGAAATTTTTCGGACAGTAATATTTATTAATTCTTATACATTGATGTTGTCACCTTCACAATAGTCCCCATTGGAGATTATGCACTTGTGCCAGCGATTCTTCCAATCCCCAAAACAGTTCTCAAACTCGACCTTTGAGATAGCCTTTAGTTCTTTCAGCGATGTGCTTTTGATGTCATCTACAGCTGTAAAACGACGGCCCTTCAAGGCTCTCTTAAGTTTTGGAAATAGGAAAAAGTCAAACGGAGCCATATCTGGCGAATATGGAGGCTGGGGCATCGTTACAATATTGTTTTTGGCCAAAAATTCACGAACAAGCAATGAAGTGTGAGCTGGTGCATTATCGTGGTGCAAAAGCCATGAATTATTTTTCCACAGATCCGGGCGTTTTTTCGGATTGCTCCACGCAAACGGCGTTGAACTTGTAGGTAGTACTTCTTATTGACCGTTTGATCTGGCGGCAGGAATCATGATGCACGATGCCATTAAAATCGAAGAACGCAGTGAGCATAACCTTCACGTTCGACCGCACTTGTCGAGCCTTTTTTTCTTGGCGAGCCAGAATGCCTCCACTGGGATGATTGAGCCTTTGTTTCAACTTCATATCCATAAACCCATGTTTCGTCACCTGTTATAATACGTTTCAGTAATTCTGCATCGTTGTTTACGTACATCATTTAGTGACTCCTGAGCAACTTCCATTCGCCGCTCTTTTTTTTTTCAAAATTCAACAATTTTGGAATGAATTTTGCTGCCACGCGTTTTATACCCAAAAAATTGGAAAAAATGTCATGACATGATCCAATCTATATAGTATGCCAACATCATCATCGACCTCTATAATTGTGATTCGGCGATTGTTCATAACCATTACTTTCATTTTTTCCACGTTTTCATCAATTTTTGATGTGCTGGGGCGTCCAGGGCGTTCGTTATCTTCAAGGTTTTCACGGCCTTCTTGGAAACTCTTACACCTCTCGTAAACTCTTGATTTACTCATAGCAGACTCTCCATAGGCCTTTGTTAGCATTCCATACACTTTGTTACACTTTATTTCATTTTTTACGCAAATTTGATACAAATTCTTCGATCCATTTCTTTTAACAAACGAAAATCACCCAGCTCATAAAACACGTCTAACCTCAGTGGCTGTCACAGACAAAGTCTACAATGAAAACAGCTGAAAGTTTTATCATACTTCAGGGGCATGTACACCAACCAAAAAAAGTTTGACAATCGGATTCTCCACGCCCGCGAAATGAAAAAAATTCTCGTTATATTTTGAACACACCTCGTATGTGCGCAGCCTTGTCGTCAACATTTTTGATTCGAGTCCACAACGTCACCTTGATTGCTTGAAACTCCATAGTTTGTTCTCTAACGCACGGTAACAGCAGCATTGGCAATGAATCTTCTCTTTATTCGGTTAAGTAGAGCATAGCTTATCAGAATCTCTCGTGATGTCTGATTGCGTTGAATTTGGATGTTAAAATAATGCCAAACATGGTAATACTAAGGTGAACTTATATAAAATTTTTATTTTATAGTGGCAGGAGTAACCGCCATGATTTTCTTTTATTTTTGTCGCATCTTTTTTTAGTTTCGATGTTCCCTCTTTCGAAATTCCCATTTCATGTCCATTTAAGAAGACCTCATTCACTCATTTTGCCATTGTTATTTTTAGAATAATTCATACTATATAGTTACGATCCACTTATAATTGTCATGTTTTCTTTGGATATAATGTTAGTTTTTCATTAAGAAGGCTAATATTTAAACACGAATTACCGTTATTAAAGTTTCGGGAGTTTTTATCATTTGACGTTTTGATAAAAAATGATTGGCAACATTTACAACAGAAAACAAACCGATAGCCAAGAAATGTATTTATCACTCATCTAAACTTGGCGAGCACCAATGGCGAAGAATTACATTTCTTGGCCACCTTTCACTCAGGTTTCCAACAAATACTCTCCAAAAACAAGATCAAGACAGTGTTTTACAACACACACACTTTAAAAAACATAATAGGTTCACCCAAAGAAAAAATTTATATAATACAACAAAGCGGGGTTTATAAACTCATTTGTGTGGGCTGCAACGCTGTCTACATTGGACAGACAGGGAAGACATTCGATATTCGTCTACATCTACACAACAACCCGCAAGCCGCCGCAAGGGCGTGTGGCGGGGGGGTTATGATATTAGGTTAAAGAACACCGTTTAAGCTTCACTAAGAAAGACAACAGATCCCAATTCGCCAAACACCCCTTGAATAAAAATCATACCGGTGACTTTACAGTAGACATTCTCCACACAGAGACGAAGGGACGCAAGTTGAATGCTTTGCAGGAGTTGGAAATTTGGCAATCTCTTCAGTCTGAGAGGTTTGAAGTGGTCAATGAAGCAATATACCTCTCCCGTTCCCCTCTCTTAAAATTCTTAAAAAACTTCAATATCTTTCCGCACCAACCTCACCAAGGCAGTGATGACCATCGACCGTGGCTCAATGAAGGTAAAACCATTGTAGACAAACACCCCCCTTTTTAAATATAGAACACAATGTGTTTTTTTCCGCCGCTATTTCTAAGAACGTTGGAGTGTTACATTGTGTTCTTCAGTTCATGATCATTTAATGTACATAAACTTCCAAGAATTTGAGCAAGAAACCTTCCAATACATACCCACCCCCTCACCCTTAATTCCCCTACCTTACTCCCCTCTTGGCGCCAGATTATTATTATTATTATTAGGTAATCTACCGGTTAAGGTAGGTTTTTGGATGGACACAACTATCAAATAAACATTTTGTGACTCCCCACCTAGCAAACTAATCTATATCAGGTCCCTCTTCATCTCGGTGTACTTCTTTCCTCCCTTCATCCCGTCCAACATCCCTATCCTGTTCCTACCCATACCTCGCTTGCCCAACATTCTCCCCTCTATTACCCTCTTCAACATTCCACTACCGCTCAATACGCCTTTCATCCATTTTTCCTGCCTCCATAGGATTTCTCTCAACAAACCCCTCTCCTCACCCACCATCTCCAGTACTTCCTCATTTGTTTTCCTTTCGGTCCATTTCACCTTCTCCATTCTTCTCCACACCCACATTTCAAAAGCCTCCAATCTACGTCTATCCTCCTGCTTCAGCGACCACGTTTCCGCGCCGTACATAGCTACGCTCCATATCAGAGTTTTTACGAGTCTTGTCTTAACATCCCTACTCAACGTCCCCGTCATCAACTCCCTCCTCCTTGAGAAAGCCTCCTTGCCTAGCGCAATTCTTCTCCTTACGTCCCTACCACTTTGACCGTATTGGTCCAAAACACTTCCGAGATATGTAAACTGCTCTACCTGCTCTATTCTTTCCCCGCCTATTTTAATATTTAGCTTAGCTTTTTTCTTTCTGGAAAATCGCATAACCTTTGTTTTATTAATATTGATTCTCATCCCATATTTATCGCACTGAACCTCCAATTCACTCAACAATGCTTGCAACCCCTTGGCTGACTGAGCAACTAATGCTTGGTCATCAGCAAACCTAACCGATTTTACGAGTTCCCCTCCGACTTTCATTCCTACCTCCAGTTCTTCCCATGCCTCTTTAATCATTT
Organism: Hetaerina titia; assembly: GCA_037158775.1. Lineage (NCBI taxonomy): Eukaryota > Metazoa > Arthropoda > Insecta > Odonata > Calopterygidae > Hetaerina > Hetaerina titia. The sequence goes on from CM073775.1 coordinate 10,779,289, forward strand.
CCTCTACATATACGTTGAACAGTACCGGTGACAATGGGCAACCCTGCCTTACACCTCTTCCTAACACTGCCCATCCAGACTCTCCGTTCCCCACTCGCACCTGAGCAGTCTGAGACATGTACAGGTTGCGGATCAGTCTCCTGTCCCTCCAATCCATTCCTATTTTCTGCAATACACGCATTAATTTTTCCCAAATTAACTCTATCAAACGCTTTTTCGAAATCTACAAAACAGGCAAAAACGTCCTGATTGTATTCTATATTCCTCTCGACTAGTGATCTCATTACTGCAATGGCATCACGCGTACCTCTTTCTTTCCTGAACCCAAACTGATCATCCCCTAAGTAATCATTTGCCTTACTCTCTATCCTTTTGTTGATGATCCTGAGAATAACTTTAGCTGCGTGGGATATCAAACTTATTGTTCTGTAATCCTCACATGACGAAGCCTTTGCCTTTTTTGGAATAGGAACTAACACCGATCTCACAAAATCTTCCGGCCAGATTCCTTCCTCATAGATACTACGAATCAGTCCATATATGGCCTTTTTCCCACCTTTCCCTAACCATTTCAACATTTCTACAGGAATATTGTCCACCCCCACAGCCTTATTTGCTTTCATCTCCTTTAATGCCCTTTCTATTTCATCGTCGAGTATGCCTGGACCTAAGCTATCTTCTTCTACGTCATGTTCCTTTTCTATGTCTAACCTTGTCGGCCTAAGTTCTTTACCATACAGTGTTTCTATATATTCCTTCCATCTCTCTTGGATTTTTCCTGGTTCAACTATTATCTTACCCCATTTATCTTTAACTGTTAGCACAGCTCTTTCCTTCTTACTTCCCGATAATAACTTAACCTTGCTGTATAGAGCACCAATTTCACCCTTCTTCTGTAAACTCCATATCCTCGCATTGCGTTTTCCACCATTCTTCTTTTGCTTTATTTGTGGCCCTTCTCAATTTATTGTTTAACTCTTTGTACTTCATTTTGCCTAACTCTGTGTTTACATTTTTCCATCTTCTTCTCTCATCCATCTTCGCAATCATCTCATCCGTTACCCATGGTTTCCTTATCCTTTTCCCGTTAACGGTTCCAATAGTGTCTTTAGCGGCTTCCAATATCCCTTTCTTGATACATTCCCATTTTTCTTCGATAGCACTCAGTTCTTTACCGTCATCCATCATTTTCTCTACAGCCTGCTGATACTCCTTCCTCGTTACTCCATTTAATGCTTCTAAATTCCATTTCCTAACCCGCCGCCCTTGCCTTATCTTCTTGAAACGAACATTACATTTCATAACAACTAAATTGTGGTCAGAGTCCGCATCCGCTCATGGGAAACTGTGCGAATTTATCACACTGTTCCTAAACCTGTGCCTAACCATAATATAATCTAACTGATACCTTTCTGAGTCACCTGGCATTTTCCATGTATACCTACGCCTTTTGTGGTGTCTAAACCATGTGTTAGTGATGACTAACCCCTGTCTCCTGCAGAATTCAATTGCTTTCTCCCCGCGTTCATTCCTCGTGCCTAACCCATAGTCCCCCACCTCACCACCATCTCTTCCTTCGCCTACCGTCGCATTCCAATCCCCCATCACTATCATATGTTTCCCTGCAGGAACACTCGCGATGATATCCTCTAACTCATCACACATCCAATCGACTTCTTCCTCCTTGTGGTTGCTCGGTGGCATGTATACCTGAAGAATGACCAAGTTCGTCGGCTCTGCTTTAATCTCTACGAGTAAAATTCTATCTGTCGCTTGCTCTATGTTGACTACGCTTCTTCCTACCCCTTTACTTAAAATTACGGCAACCCCTCGTTGGCTCTCATCCCCGCCGCTGTATATTACTCTATAATTGTCGCTCCAGTAATCCCCGCTATCCTTCCATCTCACCTCGCAGAGGCCTAAAACATCTATGTTACCTCTTTCCATCTCTCGCTTAATATTTTCTAATTTGCCTCTCCTCAACATTGTCCTGACGTTCCAGGTTCCTATTCTAACTACTTTCGCCTTCTTCTGAGTCTTCTGTCCTGCTGAAGTTATTCCTTCCCTGCAAGGGTTTCGTGGGATGACGACCGCGGAAGCCTTGCCTCTCCCGCTGCCGGGCACGACACACGGCCTCTTGGGCCGTGTCCCGTAGTTGCCAGGACTCATATTATCTATAGTGCCCATCATAATATTCTTGGGAATCATAATTGAGGTGGTTTCCCGTTGCCTTCCTCAATAGTGTTTTTAACGTGACACCATCACTTAATGGCCGCCCCACTGGGGTCAGACGCCATTGCAGCCGCCTCACTGAGGAACAGACGCTGCGTGGACTACCTTTCGTCTGGCTCCTAACCTTCGACCTATCTGGCATGGGTGACCCTTCCAGGAGTAATTATTATTACTCCCGCCAGCACAGCTCTAGGGGTCATCGGAACACACAAGCCCTTCCACCACGACAAGGTTGTAGTCCATGGGAGGGCGCCAGATTATATATGTTGAAAAATGTTTTATGTATATTTCCTGATGATGATGCGCAACATCGAAACCATGATCGTGATATGTTAAATCTTTATTGTGGAAGTGTAAAGTTTCTTTTTTTACCTCCATCAAGATTGGTGGAATAAAATTTATAATCAATGTAGCCATTCCTATTCATGGTATGTAGTGTACCAATTTACGATGACATATGTTTCAGTTACTTGAATACTGATGCCCAAGGAAAATCATGATTTTCGTGAGATTATTAAGCACTTTAATTTAATTGACTTATTACCGAAAGAGATCAAAGCCGACTTGATGAAGTTCATGGCACATTTGCTTCTGAGTTTGAGAATGTTTATAATTGGGCAAATGAGTTTAGACGTAGTCGTACGTTCACATATAATAAACATCAATCGGATTTCCATTTGAAGTGACTTTCTCCGAAACGACTGACAAAATTCACGATATCATTTTGAGTAATCAAGAAATCAAAGATCGCGAAAGAGTTGATGCCACAGATTTTTCACAAGGGAGTACAGTGTTTTTGATTTTTTGCGAAAATTTGGGAGGGAAAAAAATCTCTCCAAGATGAGTGCCGCGTTTGCTAACAGAGAAGAATAAACCTAGCCGATTCGGAGGCTGGTTTGATGCTCTACCGTACCAACCTTGATGAGTTTCTGCATCAGTGCATGCACAACCGTGGACCGAAAATACAGGTATTTCACTACTACAGTCCAGAGACAAAGGAATAGTTGAAACAGTGGGTTTCTAAAGGCTCCAAAGAAAGGGTAGGCGATGTAATCGGCCGAAAAGATGATTGCCAAGGTTTTACGGGATGCACGTGGAATCATAAAGTCTACTAGTCGTAAAAACGAAAAAGGGCAGGGATGGAGAGTACTTTGCGGCGTTTTTGCACCGGTTGTTAAAGAAATCAAGAAAAAACCTCATTTGGAAACGAAAAAATTCTGTCCAATCAAGACAATGAACGGGTGAACACCTTCACAGTTTCGATGGTGAATATTAGGGAATCATAGTTCGAATTATCAAAGCATCCACTATATTCGCCAAATTTGGCCCCTAAATACTTTTACGATCACAAATTTGAGAAATAGATCGGTGGAAAACGATGCACGTCACACGAGGGGGTTGTCATTAACTTTTAATCCTATTTTGAAGGCCTTCCGAAATCCTACTTTTAGGACGGCTTTACGGCTTTGGATGAAGAAACACAGGAAAGAGTGATTCCAGCGTAAAAGAGATTATATTGAACAGTTAAAATAACAAAAATAATTTGTTTTCTGTATTTTTGTTAGGAGTTATTGAACGACCCACGTATATTACCTTTCGAATCAGTAAGTCCCCGATGGCCCTGAGTAAGACTGACATCTCTTCCGGTCACATACTCTTTTATTCACGATCCGCAGCCAACGATCGAGACCGTTTCAATCGTGCGAACGGAAGAGCGGTCCAATTGCAGCAGTGGGGCGAGGTAGCTATTTCCTGCCTGTCTGAAGAAGACGAGCACCCACCATGCGGAGGGGGTGCATTGCAAGTCTCCCGTCCTTCGAGTGGACGAAAAAAGGGGTATCAATCGAGGCAAACTCCCGCCTTCGTCCTCCTCCCTCTCCCCACCAGCCGGCTCTTCCACCCGCATCCCTCGAAGACGAGGGCTCTCTTGGCTCGGAGAACCGGGCCCCTTTTTTTGCCGCCCCACTGCGTTCGTTCCTCGAGAAAAGGATACCAACTTCGCCGAGTAAACAACGAAAAGAGAAGCTTCTTCCAGTCGCAATATGCGATTGTGCGTGGGATCCCCCAAAGCGGCCCACGAGGCGCTGGGATATGGGAGGGAAAGGACGAGTGAAACCACAGATTGTGGATTTGCGTGGTGCGTGTTTACAGAGGGTGCGAGGAGAACCGGTGTGGTGAGCGCGGAGATCCCCTTCGCCATCTCAATCTTTTGTATACTCGAAAACATCACTCTTAAAATTACTTTTTGCGTGTCGGCAAAGTTGAACTTGTACCAAGAAACGAAAATATGTTTATACTCTTCCGCATACGCACTGCCTATCCACTATCCACGAGTTCAGGAAGTAGGTCTTAATATTTATGAATAGAGTTTGTTTGACACTAATATAGGCGCTGGAACATACGAAGTTTGGACATTAGTGGGGAGAACAACGTGTCATTTCCATGTTCGCACTGCGGTTTTACAGAAACGACTGGAGGTCTGGAAAACGGACAATAGCCATATTAGGGGGCGTTTAATGAACAAATGGGGGCAAATGAAGTTTAAGTGTGAATGCGAGGGATTAAATAACCACCCGAAGCATCAATCGCTACACAAAAACAAGTAACACCCGAGGAAGATGGGAGGGCTCTTTACCCTTAAGCGATGTCATCCGCGAAAAAATCTGTTGAAATATTTCAATCCCAGTATTGCTTATGACACATCGACATTCCATAAATGTTTAACTTTCAGAGTGTAAAAAGTATTCGCCCTGACCGGGATTCGAACATGGATCCCTCGATGTCCGATCGAGTGTTTTGCTTTCAGTTTCGAGGCACCCTTTTCCATTCCAAAATATTGGGGGCTTTAAAGGAACAAGATGTTGTGACGAAAAACCGTTCATACAATGTCACAGGCATTCGTAGCCGTGTTCGATGAGCCACAAGATGAATGATTTCAACACTCTGAAGAAATTGTTGCATTGTAATGCATATTAGCGGATGACTCCGTCAAAAGTTACTGCTTCGGTATTTCTCGCAGTTTCTTGGAATTTGAAATGTTTAACTGTATACGTTTTGATTTGATTTTCACCATGTCCAAGTCCAGAGAATATGTATACTACTGCCTTGGACACGGAATTCATCAAAATATATTAAATAAAATTGAAACTTCAATTTAACTGCTTCTTAAAAAATTGCTTCAGTTTAAAAAAATTAAATAATCGTTTTAGAAATGGGTTAGTTTATGGAACAAGAAGAGAGAGGGAGATCTTACACAATACCAAGTGTACAGCGGCCAATCCTGATAGGTCACCCGAGCTGCTAATACCCAGTTCTCTTCTTCATTATCAGAAAGGGGATCAGAGAAATGGCGATTCATAGAAATGAATGCAGGTTCCCTGGGACTTCCGCGAGGAGAAAAGCGGAGTAAATGTAAACAAAAAATGTCGTAAGTAACCGTAAGTTTACGGTCTCGGCATTTTTTTGTTTACATTGATTCACGACCGTAGCTACTTTCCTTTTATATTTAAATAGAAACGGAGTAAAACTTTAACATTCTTGGGAACGGCGCGAGCGTAAAGAGGACCTAGAATCCCCGTTCCTCTTCCCGCTATCTACCACACCCTATCTGTCCCCCACAACCTCTATGAAATCGAAACTTAAAAAAAAAATGCGGTTTCCCGGTGCCAGCAACTTTAAATCACGAGAAAAAGTATTAAATTTGAGATTCTGAAAGAAGTTTGCCATTTGCAGCTGTCTACCTCCCACCAAGTACACGGGGCGACAGTATAACATCCTGATTTGAATGGGATTTGAATCTAGTTCAAAAAATATTCTGCCACACCATGTACGACTAGATTTGTAAAACGTTTTCATGAAAAATTGAGTAGCGTATCAAAATTATAAGAGGATATAGGCGGCTTATCACTCTAGAAGCGAAGGTTAAAGTGCAGATTAAATATCTAGCATAAAATGCAAGGATATCTCTTTAGCAGTGATGTTGAAAAGGTCCATCGCACTACGGTGGGCAAGATTATGTAATAAAATTAGAAATATTAAGATGTCATTTTTTCCACGAACGATAAGGGATCAGAATAACATTTTCCAACCGCAGTAGGGGTAAATTATTCGGGTAATACTAGTCCGGTGTTTATTCACCCCCTTCCTCACACTCTAGCGGTGATTTGCATGGCACTATGTAATATAACGTAATGACACGGAAGTTTGCCCCTGGATACATATGATCCATTACTCAATTTGCCTAATCTAAGCCAGCTTAAAAAATCCCTTTATTTGCAGGCTGGGCCTATATACCTATTTTTAGCAGAAACAGGAAAAAGATTGGAGTTTGGAAAATATGGAACTGAATTTGTTCCTCAGGGGACGTCATGAGATTTTTCATTTTAAATAGCATATTGTTCACGTCTGTGCACTTTGAAAACTTAAGTTTGCATTAGTGAAGAGGAATGAGGATATTTGCCTACACGGTCACCTCTATGATCTCTAAAAGAGCCAACGTACTAAAGAGATTGTGTGAAAGGTGTCGCGACTTCAGTCGGCCACCCTGTTTGGCTTCTGGCAGAACGCACTTCCAATTTCCAAGACATTAAAAACATCCTCACGCAAAAAAATGCGCGCACAAAAATGTACACGTACAAACGAGAATGTTTCCGTCGGAACAGGCATAAAGCAAAGCATCACCTTGCACATTTAGAAAGGAAATAATAATAAAAAAAACCTCGGATTTTACGTTAGTAGGCCGTGCGGGAAAGTCGCTCTGCTTTTTCACTACGAGCAAACTTCATATTTTTACATACATTTTCATTTCCCACAAATACACGTATGCGTCTGGGTTATCGCCCTTCAAAGAGGCGACGGCGTCGGTCGTTAAGGTCAAGAGTGAGCGCCATTCACGGAGCGGGGAACGAAAGGGAAAGGAAGGGCGGGGAAGAAGCGAAAAGGGAAACAGGGAGGGGAGAGTGAGAAAATCAGAAGAGGGAGAAACGAGAGGTGGTGAGCACGAAAGGGGAGAAAGTGATCGATATCGCTCTTTTTCACGTGCTAAGAAAAAAAGGCAGGAGTGGAGGGGAGAGGAGGGTCCCTCTTAAACGACTGGAGGAGCATAAGACGACTACGGCAGCGTGGAATGAAGACATCCACAGCTTCCCTCGGGGTCCGGCCCCTCTGCCAGCGCCACTCCTTTTTTTTACTTCCCTGAAAGCCACCGGTAGAGTGTATGGTAGGGGGTGAATACACACCAGACTAATTTTGATCCGAATTTTAACACCAACCTCGGTTGGACAATGTTACTTATTTATATGAGCCACCACTAGGGTGTTTGGCAAGGGGTGAATGCATACCAGACTAATTTTGACCCAAATGTTTTTATCCCTACCGCGGTCCGACAATATTATTCTGATCCCTTATCATAAGTGGAAAAATTGACACCATAAATCTATCTGTCTAACACTTAATCTCTCTAATTTTACTAGCATGATCTGCCCTACCGTAGTGCGATGGGGTAATAATACATTTACAACATCACAGCTAGAGAGACTTCTTTCTAATTCATGCCAGAGATTTAATCTGTAATGTAACTTTCGCTCCATTGAATGATTCCCACCCTAGCTGCTCTAATATTTTGGATACACGACTGAATTTATCATAACAATGTTTTACAAATATAGCTCCTCTACTCTGCACGCGATCCAATTCGATATTAAATCCAACTTAATGAGGATCCCATATACTTGCTGCATATTGTAAATGAGACAACCAGCAACAAATTACATTTCTCTTTGACACTTTCATTACATTTACCAAGTACTCTTCTAATAAATCCTAATTTTTGTTAGCTTGTCCACATATTCGCCGTATGTGCTTCACCCAGGAGAGATCATGAATGAGGGTAACTCCTAGGCATTTAATTGAATCTACACATTACATTTTGGTGTTTCCTATGCAGACGTTCAGGCTGGAATTGCTTTTTTTTCAAAAATGTGACAACGCTTTTTTTAAGTTTAATTCTGATTGTCATAGGTCGCACGAGCATTGTTTAGCATAGAGGTCATCTGCAAAGCTTATGTGTTCTCAGGATCACGGATATCACGGTGAACCACTGCACAGTCGGCAAATAACGTATATTACTAACGACTACGGAGTCAATGTCGTTAAAGCAAAGTAGGAATAAAAGAGGTCCGATGGCACTTCCCTGGGGAACACCTGAAGTTACTTCTACTGCATTTGAGCTAACTCCATCTGTCACTACTCTTTGAAACTGACCTTTAAAAAAGTCTTTGAACCAACCCCAGATATTTTTCTATGCCATATGCTTCTAGATTTGAGAGTGGTTTACTGTGAGCTACTTGGTCGAGAGCTTTGTTAAATTCTAGAAACATCACACGTCCCCTGGATCATCGCTCCAAAAATAAGAACGTCATGAAAAAAAGCGCAAGTTGTGTCTCGCAGGGTCTACCTTTTCGGAAACCGTGCTGATTTTTTATTAATAACTCTGGACTATCGAGGTATCTAACGATCGAGCTAGCAAACTATGTTCCATAACTTGGCATGAAATGGATGTGAGGGAAATAGGTCTGTAATTACTCGGATCTCCCTTGTCTCCGTTTTTAAATATTAGTGTTACCCTAGCCGTTTCCCAGTCTCTGGGAACCTTGTGATCTACCTGCAAATAAATATTACATTATATTATTCCTAAATACGGCGCAATTTCCAGAGCTAGGCCGGCACCTTGAAGTTCCTCATCGAGATGAACAGGGAACAGTAGCCTAACCTTTCAGTCGTGTTTCTATACAAGAGATTCGTAGATATCTATGGAAAACTTTTTACTGATTCCAGATGTCTCAAAACGCCGGTTTTCATAGACTTTTCGTCAAATTTTAGGAGCAGTTCGTTGTTCCCCACAGATGGGCGGCCACTTCTGTCATCATCATGGGCATTTGTGTTCACTTTTAAACGATCGACAGCACTGACGCACAACTCACTCATCGTATTTCGTCCGTACAGAGCAAACATTTCCCGAAAAACGTCAGCAGCATTGGCTTTTTTATCGCTAAAAACCTTATCACAGAGCTCACTATACATTTGTCGGGTATTTCAATTATAATATTCATTTTGACTCGCTATTTTAAACAAACGACAAGCGGTGCAACCTTCCAACCACTGCACCTCGAGGCGTACTGACCTACTCTGTGCATCAATAGAGTGACTATTCGGCAGCCTTCACTAACTCTCTCGAGTGTCTCTCTCGTATGTCACACGAAAACCAAGGTCATTTTCCGGACAGCCCTCGTATTTCAAATGTTAATTGCAGTATCTGACGATATATTGAGGTAATAACATCCTAGGAGGTAATCGCTATAAATCTTAAAATCCCAATGGGCAAGAAACGCGTTCGTAATAAACTTTGTAACGGTTTAGAAAAGTTAAATTTCCCCCTAACTTGATATGGCGCATTGCAAGTAATATGTTGGAAATGAAATTATCATCAATTGAATTATTTTACATTCTTCTTGAGCAACTAATATTTTCGATATCGGATGAAGTTTGTGTAATCACCTCTTCTAATATCCCAGAAGAGGCTTTTGAGGACCATGTAGATGTAGATTTCAATCTCAATATTACTACTCCACCGGAAAAACCACTTAAAAATATGGGGACAATCGTTTTTTGTGAGCGAGGACGCGTGTCAAAAATCAATTCCTATTCTCAGAAATTTGGTGCTGATGGTTGGACTCTCGCCCTAAAATATATCGACTGCTCCGGCGGTAATTGTCAGTCTACGAAACTCCTTTCAAACCCAATAAAGTGAGAATGAAGCGGAAACGGGAAACGATCGTTGAACAACCGATTTAGGTCACGAGGAACGAGGGCGGCCCGTCGCAAACCTCATGTCTGCCGGTAAGCCGTACGGCGCCAGAGTCATCAACACAGTGATTATGGAAACAGGAGCGAACCTTTCCCTCAAAGGCTAACCCCGCGCCGGAGTCGGTCCATTTGCTTACATCTGCGATTCGCTTGCGTGCCTGATTCAGTCCGCATTTCTCCCTACGCTTTGCATATTCCTGGGATGTGCACTTAACAGCACGACACCCGTTTGTAGACACTCACTCCTGGCGCACGCGGATTGTGTGATTTGCTCCTTGAAACAGGAGCCGGAATCGCAAGGAACAGACATTCTCTGCTTCGAACTTTTCATGGAACTACAAAGGAAGTCGAATGCGTCATTGATTTGAGCAATTTACTTAAAAATTGCGGCAGCTTTTTGGGATTTCCACCGGATATGGAATATTTTCCAGCGGGGAACTCGCGCTCGGATGACTTCGAGACCAAAAGAGTTTGAAGCCACGTTTTTTGTTCCCCATTCAAGTTATCAAGCAGGCAATTATTAAATCAATTAATCCGTGCAGCAATATGCTTACGGAATCCATAAACAAAAGCTACAAATTTTGTATAAAAATTATCGGTAACAATTTTTTTCCTGAAGTGTGCGTGAAGAGCTCAATTCAGACCGTCGATTATTTGTGCGCTTGGTCATAATAGCATTGATGAGATGACAGTGCACACCATAATTACTGAAAATTTGGCGATGCGAAAGATTTGCGCTAAACTCATCCCAAAGGCCTTGACGGACAACTAAGAGCAGAGTCGAGTGTCTGCTTTCGGAGACCTGCAACGCGTAGAAGACTTCGACTTCTTGGGTATCGTAATTATGGCACCACCGGACTATATCCTATTCTCAAAACGGAAATCCTTCCTCAAAGCACACCACCATGTGACCCTAAGAGCCACCAAAGAAGCTTGCACGCGTACCCGTCAGTACAGTCCGGAATACGCCTACCAGTGAGCGTATGAGTCGTAGAAAAGCCGCTAGCAAAAGTTTGTCGACCCTCAAGGGATGTACTTTGAAGAATTTTGAGGCATTTTAGCAATATCCGAGGAAAATATATTTTTGTGAAACTTTTTATCAATAATTTTTGTACAAACTATATTTTAAGTGTTTCAAGCTAAAGCATTGTTGACATCTGATTGTTGTTTACGCGGCTCCGAATTCAAGAGTGCCTGAAAATCGTACATGCACAATGACCTTAGCTCTTTAGTACAACTACGTAATAGTTTGCGCACTCATAATACTCCCTCTCGCTCTTCAAAAATCCCTTAAGAATTACATAGAAGCATCAATAGTTTGTGTACGCTGCAAGTTTTCCACACGCGTATTTAATGCGCATTGAATACACAGGCACATTTACAACATGCATGTTTACAATGTTCAGCACATATAAACGCTTAATTCAAATAAGTAATTGCAAGAAATTATATTAGTTTCCAAGAGTGATGCTTAAAATATAAACAAGAAAAATTAGTTACCAATTTTCCTTTTGTGCATATAACACAACACGGATCATAGGGTCCAAGAATCTTATTGAAAGAACATAGTGTACCATTAATATTTGAGATCCTGGGCTGGGAGACGACAATTCAATGGAAATATTACATGTACGGCTTAAATATTTAAAAAATTAAAATTATTTTGAGTTTAATGTTGACATCAAATGAATTATCTTACGCCGTATTATATTGAAAGAGGTATCTAAAGTGATTCATTAAGAAGAATTGACAGCTTAATCAATCGATAGAAGGATTTATTTCCCTCATACAATTCAAAAGGAAAGCAGCAGTCAACGTTACGTACGACAAATTTAAAGTCCCCAAAAGCTATTAATCACCACCTGTCGCTCTAACGGCTGGTGATATGACACCCACTGCCATACGGGGCCGAGGTGGCTTGTAGGGTAAGTTAAAGATGTACATACTTTACCAAGTCACTCAAAATTGTACGTACAATCAGCACGAAAATTAATTGCTTACACTTTAGGAAGTGGGAACCTCGAGTGTCCTTGGGGCGGCGTGTGCAATTCTCGATTATCCGTGCGCGGATTACCCGTTTTGCAGATTAACCATGCGATACTATTCCTAGCACCTCAAAATGTTAATTGTAGTACAATCGTAAATAAAATTAAATGCTATGAAACTTCGATGTAGTTTTTCTTTAATACAAGTTGGAAATTCATGGGGTTCCTTGAAAATTTGAATTCCAAAAAATAAAATGTTGTACATCGAATCGAATATTTTAATTTAAACATTTTTGAATTATCCATAACTTTCCATGACATTTTTCCTCTATGCATTAGGCCCGAGAATTCCAGATTATCTTTAATGGCGAACCCATATATCGCTTAAATATGCAACAAATAAGTCATTTACTGTTAACACTGAATTACTTCAATCTTTACCAAATGACAACTATGAATCCGTGTCAGCGATTCTTTCTTAAAATTTGTCCTCCGCCAGTCATATGTTCTTTCCTGGCTAGATGTGCGGTTTTGCTTTCTGAGTAATACACATCTTGCTATTCACTTGATAATTATAATTCCACCGTCATACCTAAACATTTTGAAAGACAAAAAAAGTGTATAATCAATTGCTTAAAACGCGAATTAATCACTAGGAATGAAAAGAGAAAGTTTCCGTTATCGCCCATTTATATCACGACATGTTTTTCACATATTTCGGATATTGGTATTTTTCGATTATCCATGTTTCATCATGCATCCATTAGCAAAGATAATTGAGGAAAAAAACGAGATATCCAAGGTTGTAAACTTGATTGGTACTGGGTTTGTTTGAGAGGGTCAAAAAAAGAGGCTTGTAAATCTCAAAAAGGCGAGTAGCTTTGATTCACAAAGGTCAATGTTATCAAAAACATCCGAGTAATTGAGTGACTGTGAGCGTGAACTTGTGTCCTTTCTTTTAGAATGTTTCATTCCTGTGTGAGATTGACGGGGTCCTGGCACAGAAAAAATTCTTGCAAACTCTGATTGTGCGTGTGAATGCGATTTATGAGATTCGCTGTTCTTCCTTAACACACCCTAGTGATTGAGTGGTTGTGATTCTGTTTCCTTTTATTAATGTTTGCATTTTTTGCCTGTGATTGAGGTACACAAGAGTCACTGTTTCCTAAACACACCTGAGTGATCGAGTGTGTGATTTTCAATTTTCCCCTAACTTGTCACCTTGTTTTCACCTACCCCCTTGAACAAACAGTGAAATCAAGTTTACAGTCTTAGCTATTTCAATTTTCCAATGTTTCACGGTCGTAGGTACGTTCGTTTGACGTTTACAATCGAGATTTTACTAAAATATGTACTTTTTCCTGCGGCCGCGGTTTCCATGATTTGGCGCCTCTGCGGTCGTCGGTCGAATTCTTGACCCTCGTACGAGGGCTGCCCTTAGCATCGTCAACCGGGAATTTGCCGCGGTGCCGGAAGTGAAGCAGCTGTTGGAGGACACACGGGCGCCGCGCCGGGATTGTTGCTGAGGGGGGGGGGGGGAGAGAGAGGCGAAAGGAGGTGGTGGAGGCGGCGGGTGAGCGGAGGGGTGAGGGCTAAAGGGTTTACACGACGGAAAGAAGAGGAAGGACTGGGAGTGCGGCGAACGCGTGAGAGGAATGGAATCGAACTTCGACCGGAGGAGAAGGTTGTGCTAAGGGCTGGAGGAGTACGAGAGTGATGTGGAGAGGATGCAAGGGGTTGGTGGAGTGGAGATGTAACGGCAGTGCTTGACAGAGTTCATGCAAACAAGCGTTTGAAAATGCTGGGGATGGCGAAGGTAGTCATTCGGATCTTCCTATGACTTCACTAGTTACACTGGTCTCCACCCCATGAATGTCACAAAACTTTGTCACCCATTGGGTTGCAAGCATTACTAAGTGAATTGGAAACTGAGTAGGACGAATATTGGAGGCTTTTGAGCTGTGGGTGTGGAGAAAAAAAGGAGAAGGTAAAATGGACCCGAAAAAAATACTAGGTATGGTGGGCGAGGAGAGGGGTTTGTTGGGAGAAATCCTATGGAGGCAGGAAATATGGATGAAGGGCATATTGGTCGGCAGTGGGATGTTAAAGACTGTAATAGAGTGGAGAATGATAGGCAAACGAGGAAAGGGCAGGAACAGGATAGGGATGTTGGACGGGATGAAGGGAGGAAAGAAGTACACAGAGATGAAGAGGAACCTGATGTAGAGTATGTTGCTGGATTGGGTTTTGCGTGGCGTTACAAAATATTTATTTGATAGTTTGATCATTCGATTGTTTAGATTTGACCGTTGCCATACGGCGAACAAATAGTCATTCACAAGGGAATAGATATAAGGAAAAGGGATAGAAAGAGAAAGAGAAGGGATAAAAGAGTTCTTAGCGTTCAAGTCCCAGTCATGGAAATATTATTGCGTTTGTGAGCTGCTCAATTCCACCTTCCCCACCCCTACTGTGTTCGTCTTTTATGTGTGTTCCTATCCCTTATCCTAATATATATTCCCTTATATATATTTTTATACACATATGTATATATCACGTGTGTGTGTGTGTGTCCCTTAAAAAGGAAGGCTGGATTCGAATTACTATATTGAAAGGTGAAAAACCTTTCTGGAAATAAGAGCGAAAAATCCGTGTAATTACTCATATATAGTATATCAGAAATATTTCGATTTGAATCAGGAAAGATATGGAATATATGGTTAAATTATTTGGTCAGCAATTTTAGATATTGAAAGAGAATAGGAATAATACGAAAATCGCTTAGGTCCTGATGTACTTGGTGGTGAGATTGAAAGCGCATTGAGGAAATATAACTTAAATAAGAGTAGGTAGACAACATTCCCGTGGAACTATATTTCAAGGACTAATTTGTAGCATTTATGATTGGCCGGAAGATGTTTTCAGATGAGAGTTTCCAAGAACCATAAAGGTGGCTAACGAAGACTACTGCACAATAAGTTTGCGTTCGCTCGCGAAGTGGTTATCAGGGTCATTAATAAGAGAATGGAGAGCAGGGCAAATGATTACTTAAGGATTGATAAATTTGGATTCTTGAAGGGAAGAGTTGCTCGTGCGGCAATATCATTAAATAGGAGACTAATAGATAGTAACATATAATAAAAACTTTTTAACATATTCGCGATGTAATCAGGTTGTATATATTTGCTCCCATCAGTTTATATGTATTTATAATTAAACACCTCGACATCAAAAAAGATGAAACAGATTTTAATACTCTGGCTCCTGCACCCAAGTTGGTCAGCATTTTCTTCCGCGATTTAGAGAGGGCAATTCTTCCTCGTGAAATTCGTGTGCCATGTTCAGGAAGACGGATCGCGTGACGTCATTATGCATCATTTGGAAAAGGACTACCTCAAAATGAGATTAACTTTTACGTATCGTAATTAGAACAGAACAAATCAACCTCAGTGCCATTTCGGGTCACAGTTATGTTCACATTGTGAAAATCCCCCGACACTTCATTTATAATTGAAACTACTAATTACATCACATAAAGGCCGACCTGCCTGGCATCAATGGCTAATGGATCAACCTCTGGGTGTGACGAAAATGTCCTTTTGTGCGTTGACAATTCCAAAGAGAAGAAATTATAATGTAAATCGCCGTAAAGTCAGCCGTTGGAATTAGAAATTTAAATCAAAAACATACTCTTACGAGAAAAGAATTAATTTTTATTAAATCGGTCATAACGACAATATTTTTTCAATTAATTGGACAATGTGATTTTTAGTAAGATGACGTTCTACCAAACTGTAGGGCATCCATTAAAACAATATGAATTAAGTATTTTAATAGGACTCGTTGTGAATTTCTCCATTATTCTAATCAATATCGAAACACCGGAAAATGCCCAAACAAGGGCAAAAACTTGCAAAGCTATTATTATGGTTTTTCAATGACATATTATCAATTAATTCGGCCACTAGACCGAATTACTGCTTTATGGAGAGAAGAATGGCACGAGAGAAGACATAATAAGTGAATCGCCCACAAATATTAAATGATTCGAGAGGCCCTAATTCCATTCCTGACGTCACACGGCTGGAGTGTTATGTGGCATTATGCGTGATAAATGATCGTGAGCTACAGGCCAGGGAATTCATATCGCTCTCCCCTCCCTACTCCCTCACCCCCAGCGTTACTAATGGGGTGGGTAGGGGATGAATACGAACACGAGATCACCCCTCTGTGACGCTGCCACCCCATGATGCATCTGCAGATGAAAGATTAAAATTCTCGAAAATGGGAACAGACGAAAGTTAATTGGAAAACTGGATTATTTTCCTGGGCTGGGGAGAATAGAAAGGGAGGGTAGAAGGGGAAAAGGAACATCCCGCTTTGCAAATAAAATCCCGCGCTTATGAAGTCAACCGGGAGGAGATTGCTTTCCGAAAGAATCCCGCGTCCCGGGCGACTAAGGGGACGCGGGGGTGGGGGGGGTGTGGCAAACGTGAAACGCAGATAGGGGAGCGCCCGAAATGTCACTCTCTCCCGGGAGGAAAAAAGTAGCGACAGGGTGTGTCAACTTTCATCGTAATTATTCCTTTGCGCATAGGTTGCGTCTACCGAGGCCACGAGAGTGAAGAGGTTAACAAAGACACCTTTCTGACACATTGATTATTGTTATAAAAAACTATTATAAATTTTCCTGTAACATGAAAACCGCGTATTTCCGGCACAAAAATAAATGAAGGTAGATACAAAGCATACCTATGAAAACTACAAAAATCATTGGTCAAAAATAAAAATACTAAACATTATCTACTAGAAAATGGAAATTTAAAATAGATTGATTGAAAAAAGTGCACTTTGCGGTACATTTAAACCCAGTAAAAAAACAAGATATTTCGTATTGAAATGAAGAACCTTGTACAATAATAATGAATCAATACCTTTCAATTTTGAGTTAAATTTAACAATGAGAAAATCTTCCCTTTTGACTTATTAAACTCTTTAATCACAAATAAAACAGTTTCTGGCATAACTTGGCGGAAAATCTTCATATTGACGTTTTTTTATAAAAATAAAACGTCTTTAATCAGAGTTTAAAAGTTGCCAAATGTTAGCAACATTAATAATGACGTGAGATTACTTTAAATTTTGAAATACTATAATCTAAATTACATGGATCGTATTGGTAAAAAGTTGGATACCTGTCTTTTGAAACGACATTGCCACGCCATGTGTTCGTGCATTTACTGCAAAGAATGCCTCAGTGTCAAAAAATGGATCAAATAAGCGGTGAACCCTAACAATGAAAAGAAAATATATCAAACAGCTAAAAAGTGTATGATCAAAAGCGGTCAACTGGATAAGACGGAAGAACGGAAAACGCTCTGTTGACTGGGAAACCACTTCCAACTCATCATAATCGCGGGATGGCAATCAATGACCCCTTCTCTATGATCGTTGAAGATATTTTGCTTTCACATGTGCCTCCGAGGTCTAGACTGTCGTTTTAGTATTTAATCATAATGTATATATATACATATATACACACATATATATATATATTATTATTATTATTATTATTAGGTAATCTACCCGTTAAGGTAGGTTTTTGGATGGACACAACTATCAAATTAATATTTTGTAACTCCAAACAAAACCCAATCCAGCAACCTAAACTACATCAGGTCCCTCTTCATCTCTGTGTACTTCCTTCCACACTTCATCCCATCCAACATCCCTATCCTGTTCCTACCCTTTCCTCGCTTGCCCAACATTCTCCCCTCTATTACCTTCTTCAACATTCCACTACCGCTCAATACGCCTTTCATCCATTTTTCCTGCCTCCATAGGAATTCTCTCAACAAACCCCTCTCCTCAACCACCATCACCAGTACTTCCTCATTTGTTTTCCTTTCGGTCCATTACTCCTTCTCCATTCTTCTCCACACCCACATTTCAAAAGCCTCCAATCTACGTCTATCCTCCTGCTTCAGTGACCACGTTTCCGCGCCGTACATAGCTACGCTCCATATCAGAGTTTTTACGAGTCTTGTCTTAACATCCCTACTCAACGTCCCCGTCATCAACTCCCGCCTCCTTGAGAAAGCCTCCTTGCCTAGCGCAATTCTTCTCCTTACGTCCCTACCACTTTGACCGTATTGGTCCAAAACACTTCCGAGATATGTAAACTGTTCTACCTGCTCTATTTTTTCTCCGCCTATTTTAATATTTAGCTTAGCCTTTTTCTTTCTGGAAAATCGCATAACCTTTGTTTTATTAATATTGATTCTCATCCCACATTTATCGCACTGAGCCTCCAATTCACTCAGCAATGCTTGCAACCCCTTGGCTGACTGAGCAACTAATGCTTGGTCACCAGCAAACCTAACCGATTTAATGAATTCCCCTCCGACTTTCATTCCTACCTCCAGTTCTTCCCATGCCTCTTTAATCATTTCCTCTACATATACGTTGAACAGTACCGGTGACAATGGGCAACCCTGCCTTACACCTCTTCCTAACACTGCCCATCCGGACTCTCCGTTCCCCACTCGCACCTGAGCAGTCTGAGACATGTACAGGTTGCGGATCAGTCTCCTGTCCCTCCAAAATCCATTCCTATTTTCTGCAATACACGCATTAATTTTTCCCAATTCACTCTATCAAACGCTTTTTCGAAATCTACAAAACAGGCAAAAACGTCCTGATTGTATTCTATATTCCTCTCGATTAGTGATCTCATTACTGCAATGGCATCACGCGTACAAACACACACACAGATATATATATATATATATATATATATATATATATATATATATATATATATATATATATATAACTTGGAAAAGACGCTCTCCGGCGACGCACAAACACACAAACACTAACACAAAAAACACCACACACATAGAAACATAAAAGAAGGACACTTACATTGGATATTTACGTTTCGACGGCACGGCCGTCGTCATCAGAATGCCCGAG